>CM053793.1:488641119-488661119 GCA_028749045.1 Cupressus sempervirens
TAAATTTATGATAAGTAGTAAACAGTGTCAAATGCGTAGTTGAGCAGGTAGTCTAGAAGTGAAGGAAACTTCATTGCCAAGTTTTGTTGAGTGATCTAAGATTTGGTATTTGGGTCTAAGGTTCATGAGCTTTTCTAAAATGTTTGATAGTGATTGGTCTAGTTGATAGGACAGAGGAAAGAATAAAATAATAGTAAATTATTTGTTTGAGCAGTGAGCTCTTCTGGTAGTTGAAATTGCATGTTTAGGCAATGGGCTCATCTTGCATATATTTTACCACAACTCCTAACATGGTTGGCACAACTCCTAATAGGGTTGGAAACTCCTAACAAGGACTCAAAGTCTCCTAATAGGGACTCATTGTACTAAATGTTTTAATAGACTCCTAACAGGGTCTATCCTCTAACAAGGAATATTTATATTAATACATCATTTTGTGGGCATCATTTCCACTAAGGTTTTCCGTCTAATCAAGGGTTTCCCTAGTCAACATATTTGGTGTAATTGTCTATGTGCATCTTTCTATGGTTGTTGTTTACTTTGGTTGAATGGTTAAGTTTGTTTAAAGAAGATAAATGTTTTAATTATTGGATAATTGATTCATCCACCCCCCTCAGTTATCTTGGTGGACTATTGTTTTTAATATTCTTCTAGTGAATCTAAATATTCCAACACTTATTAATGTAATAGACATTGCTAAATTTGTTAGCAAATTGATTGTAGACATATTTAGCTTCAATCTTACTTAAATATGATCTATCTATCCACTTAATCTTAAAGAAAGCTAATTTATTATAGATATATTTAGCTTTAGTCTTACTTAAATGAGAGCTATATATCCATTTACAATTGTATTGTTCATTTCCATAAAAAAATAGCAAATAGGGAAACTAAAATTCTTTCAAGCTTCTCTTAACACAAAATTTGTTCTCCAATTAGGAGGACTAATATGTTTAGCACTACTAAGAGAAGGCCAATCAATTAACTGACAATTAACCTTTTTAACAATGTGACAATTGGCATATCTGTTGCAACTCAACAAGATCATATGCATGATCTTTCATGACAATCTTCCATGCTAGATCCACTACCATACATGTCACACTATTCAATATGCTAGATTGATAGAATTTGCGAGAAATAATTCTCACTGTAAACTCAAACAATGGATTGGAAATGTTTGTGATGGACAACCCTCATCCATTCTAGTTGGCACCTATGTTTCGTTCAACTTCCTTTTGACTTGGATTTCTCATTATCTTCTTCTTGTCTAATGTAGGATAGCTAATAACCTTGTGAATCATCTTCTTAGATATTTCAACTGGTCCATTATGTAGCCAAAACTTCATGTCGTGGATCTTTCTTAACACAATCTCGATCAACTCAATTTTGAAATTCCTTGAGAATTCTACAGCATGAGTTAACCCTTTCTTTTCAACAATTTTGAACTCTTCCTTCAAAACTCCTTCATTGCATGGTTTCTCATATGTTGCATGCATTTCATAATCTCCTACTTCTCTAATCTTATACATGTAGTAGCTATGCACATTGTGTATCATGATTACCTTAGGTAGTATTAAGGATAACATATCCATTGAGTCTCCTCTCATTGCAATCTTAGAAATAGCACAAAATTTGGGTGGAGGACAAGCGTCACTCATCACCAATTCAATCTTACTAGCCTATATTCCTTGGCTCTTTCATGTGGATGATGAAGCTTCCATTTTCTCTTTGTTAGGGTTCATAAAATTTCTTCCTTTGAATCACTTGACATGACTTATATCTTCACTTGATCAATCTTCTTGTCTCAAATTTTCTCTTGAATTACCTTAAATCTTTTTTCACTTAGATCAATTTTGTGTTCTTCGAATTATATATGCAAGGTGTGAAATAATGCATTCAATTTTTTATATACTTCCTTTTTCTTGATTTAGGGCCTCCATCAATGTTTTGTACTCAAGTAGGTGGAAGCCAACTATCTTAGTTGATATTGTGCCTTTGAACTAGGTCTTCACTAAAGAGCTTGGTCTCCTTCATCTAGCTTGACCTCTACACCAATTTAGGTTATGAAGTACTCGATCCATATTGAAATGCTTGGTCAATATAGACAATTTTACAGATGTTTGATAATGTCTATGCACACATTTCTTTTACACTAATTCTTTCATAAATTTTTTCTTATGCATCTCTACTTATGCAAATATGAACTTTGACACATTTTATGTTAGGAATTGATGTAATATATATCATTAGATATATAGTTCCAAACATATCTTTCTCACTTAGTTGGAGATGATGTGATCACCTTCTCCATTGGATTGGGTGGCCTTAACTCCATTTGTTCTACTGCTTCCATCATCTATCATTTTATTCCATGTTTGGTTCATCTCCTTCCTTATCTAATCAATGTCCACTTTGCCTTTACCCTTGGTGTTGTGCAATTTTCTCTTGGTACTTAAGTTCTGCAATATTTTCTTGAATATCCAAACTTGTGATATTTGGAAAATACATTTTTAGGTGCATGGTTTTTCCTTTGGTTAGTCTAGTAGGGTTTTGTTTGTGATTTTCATTCATATGCTCTATGTCCATAGTTTTGACAATTGTAGTAATAGCCCTAAAATTTAGATGTAGTAGACACATTTCTTATTCTTGACCTACACTCATTTATTTGATGTCCTTGCTTCTTGTAGGAAAAATAATAACCAATAAACTTAGAATTAGGATTTTGCATACCATTTTTGCTATGACAGATATTTGCAGTATGATCAAGTTTTCCATAGTGATAACATGTTGGTTTTCCCTTTGACTTTGTATTTCTTAGTTATCCATTCCTAGATGATTCTCCTTGCTCGATCGATGAATGTCCTGATCTAGTAGCACTACCAGATGACCTCATAAGTTCTTCAAAATATTACATTGCTACATTTGGCTTGTTGAATCTTTGCACATATTATTTTTCAATTTCTAGTTTATTCTCTAGCAGATCCTCTCTTGATATCAAATGTTCTATTTCCACATCCTTTTTGTTCAACTTTTGATTTCCAAGCATCAATTGATTCATCATGTCAAGTTTAGTGTTCATGAGATTTTGTGTATCAGATATCCTTTCTTCTAGTCTAGTTGCCATTGTTCTTTTTTCTTTCTCAGTGACAACCTTGTCATCCTTAGCTTTCTTCTTTTCCTTAGTCACTTCACATAACATTTAATTGAATCTCATGTTCCCCTTTTAATCCTCTAACTTCTTCATTCAGGAGTCTATTATTATCTAGTAGATCCATAGTTGTTGTGTCATTTAAATTTATTCATTCAAATAGTCCTTCAATTTCAACTTCTTCATAAGAAAACTATTTGTCTTGAATAGATAATTCCTTTCTCTTGTTCAAGGATTTCTTCAAATCTTGTCTAGTTATCTCAATTTTATGTACTAGGAGCTTGATGTCAATCACCTACTTGTCAATAATTTTGTTCAATATGAGAGCCTCCATCTTCAAGATCTTTACTCCAAGTTGTTAAACTTCTCTAGGAGAACTTGGCTCTAATACCAATTTTTGGAAGTAATAATTAGACACCAAGATACTGATAGGGGGTGTGGTAGTTTCAGGGGGGGTGAATTAGGATCTGTAACACTTTAACCTTTCTACAAATTCTATAATGCATACACCACATTTACCATCTCATATCTAATTTCTTATGCATTCATAACTTATATAATCAAACTATAATAACATATAGATCTAATCTATCAATCACATGCATGAAAACTAATCACATGACAGAAAAAATTTTGTTACCCAAATATACTTTGGAATGAAGGAAAAACTAAGGTGATGATGACATCAAAAAATCTTCACTACTGCAATAATAAAGATAACTTGTTAGGGGTATAATTTTGACCATATCGAAGATCTACCCTATGAGGGGTCTACCTTGTTATAATCTTTTGAGACTATTAGATCTCACCTTGTTAGAAGATTTCACACTTATAATAAAGTGAGGACTCTATTAGGATATTTTCAAAGATATGTTAAGACCACTCTATGAAGAGATTTACCTTGATTCAGTTAACTAGAACTGATTCAATTTTTTATCCTCAATCAGTTTGCTCTGATAAGATGATATTGGATCTCCTCTTTGTAAGCTAATCCTCTCTCTAATCGAATAAGACTTTGGTGCCCCTTTACTAGTCTGAGTAGTTTTCTTGCTTTGTTAAGAAATAACATAACACTTTACCACTTCTATAATGATCACACATTCACACTTGAATTGTATGAATAGTTTGTTCATTGCTTAGTATCTTACCATACCATAGTCTATCATCTATATCAAAATAGGTCAAGATTTGCCCTTTTTAATGATTCTATAAAAAGTTTTCTAGTTGTTTCATTCTTTTGCCTCTCCATCTTATTCGATCATGACATAACATAGGGATCTATGATACACGTCATAAAACACACAAAACTCTTTGTAAGAAACTCTACAGGTATTAAATATAATATTCACATTGGCTTGAAAATGGTTTATCTCAAATTTTGCATCATTCCTGACTTGAATGTAAATTCTACATTGCTCAACACTTAATATTTCTAACACATGAAATTCATTGTATATGTTTACGTCTCTCAATATCTATTATGCTTGGTACCTTTTGTATAACTTGGCTTCAACATACTTA
This sequence comes from Cupressus sempervirens, assembly GCA_028749045.1. Taxonomy (NCBI): domain Eukaryota; kingdom Viridiplantae; phylum Streptophyta; class Pinopsida; order Cupressales; family Cupressaceae; genus Cupressus; species Cupressus sempervirens. The sequence continues at coordinate 488,645,792 of CM053793.1, forward strand.
AACTACTCGGTTAACATTATGCTCGACTTACATTCAAAATACTCAGTGACCATATAGTTCCTCAACTTCTATAGAGCTCGATATATACAAGTTTATATACATGACATGACCTATATAGAGTATCTTGGTCATAGTGATGACCATCTGAATCTACCTAGTAAATGACTAAGTGTTTGACATAGATAGAAACCAATATTTAGAGAAACCAACATTCATGATCATTTAGGTCATCTTTTTGGCATCTAATTTTTAGATTTCAGTAGTTTCTTCAATCTATTACATCCAAGGACAAAATCCTTTGGCTTATTAGTAGTTTAGGTGATGAAAGGTCTCTTAGATTTCAAAAATTAAGATAAGATAAAATACCCATCTCTTATTTTGGACAATTCTATTTGGAGATTCCCATGTATTTGAATGTTGTGTTTTCTTGGGACATACAAAATTCATAATGAGACCTTACTATAACTTTAGCTCTTTCATAATAGATGTTATTATGTAAAAGAGTTTCTTATATACCCATAAATGTTTGGTGATACACTTGTACTTTTTCTATGTAAATCTTTATTATGCTTTTTTTTATCAAACACCTATCAGTGTATCCCTTGCACCTCCTTTAGGTGCAAGTGCTAATAGATATTAATAGTGGCGGGGTTGCTTCATTCCTCACCTACTCCTTCTGTCATATTTCCCTACATAATATATTGTACACCAAAAACAAAAAAAAGTATAATTCATAAATTAGAAAGGGAACCACTTAGTAAAGCATGCTCCCATTACCTACCCATTTCCTAGCTTTTCCTACATAAAGGAAAGGGGAATGGAAATGCACCCCACCTCATAAACCTTAGTTTTTTTTTTTTTTAATGTTTTAAAAGATAATAAGAAGTGGGGTCATGCAAATCCTTCCAAAAAAGAGTAACTTATAGAAAGGGGAACTTTAATTAGTAGTTTTATTTATTAGTTATTGGTGTAAGCATATTCATCTATTATATTATTTATTTTAAAATTAGTTTGTTATCAATAAATTCACATATATATATGTTCTTTAATATTTATATTATATTAATTTTATAAATTAAGTTATTTTTTCTAGAAAAAAATATTATTAGGAATTTATTTAATTTATTTAATTAGTATAAATTTAATTTATTATACTTTTGAGTTCAAATATAATTCAATCAAGAACCCTTTTTTATTGTAACTTAAACTAATTATAAAGTTTAATTGAATTATAATAAAAAAATTTGTAAATGTAAACAATCCAATGATGATATAAGAAATAAATTATGGTTATAATAATAATGAATGGGCACAATTTTATGGTCAAATTAGACTATTAAAAATAAATGAATTTATATTTTGAATGAAACTTTGTATGTTTTATGTGTTTCATTTGAAGTTTTTTGGTTTTATTTCATAATGGTTTTCCTATGAGTTTTTAGTTGGCCAACTAGGATGTACACCAAAGGTTTAATTTTCATGATTTCTTCTATGATGTTTATCTGCTCTGGACTTATGATGAACTTTAAAAAAAAAAAAAAAAAGTTGCATTTATGAGGTGCATCTATGTTACTTGGGTTGGGAAAACCAACTTGTTTTGTGTTCCCTATTAAGGAACCAAGTTTAATCATTATGGGTGTTGTGGTATGCGACACAACTATTATTTGTATGCTTAGGAGAGGTTGTCTAGGTGCATGTCTCTAGGAGTGGCTTGTAGTAGGGATCCAAGACCTATAGTCATCAGTACCTAGGTAACCTATTGTAAGCTATGTGATAAGTGATAACCTAGTAATTAATATTTTGGAAACATACAAAAAAGATAAGTTAGCGATATTTCCTTGTCCATACCTTGACTCCTTGTATAGGCTAAGGATGGGATTGGGACAATACCTAGTGAGAGGTATAAATAGTTTTCCTTGTCCTCAGGAGAGGGTATTCTGGTTCTACATGTGTTGCATTGAGGATCTAGGGCCTAGAGTGACTAGTCCAAGGTAACTCAATTCTTGAGGGTATGGGATCTAGTGAGAGACCAGTCTAGGGTAACTCAAGAAGTTTGACCATGTGATGAAACTCCCTACAATGTAGCCTAAGTCTCCTCCATCGATTTTTTTTACCTCTATTGGTGTACTTATTGTTGGATGTATTTATTGTTGGTTTTTACTTTTATTGACAGTGATTGATGATTCCTAGTTGATGTACTTTTGACATGTGACTTTTGTCTTGAGGTGCATATCTTTCATTCAATTTATCTCATTATTTTGGTATTTAATTTATACTTGGTATATGTGTATTTTTTTTATGTGGTGTTGGTATAGGATTGAGTGTTCATTCTATTTGGATTACATTTTCTTCTTGAAAAGTATGTGCTACCCTTAAGGCAGATTTGGCTATTAGGATTCCTTGCCTAAGAATGCTTTATGGTTTGATTAGTCATATGCATATCATTGATTATCTTTCTAAGCATGATGAGAGTGGAAGCTTGCCTATGTTGACCCCAAATTGGTTTTGACAATTGAGTGTCAACACACTTAAGTCACCTACTTAGTTCATGTTGAACTAGTAATGCATGCCAAGTATAATATGTAAATACAAGACCATACCAAGTTGCAATGAGTGTCGAGTCACTCATGTGCCAAGTCACTCAAGTGCCAAGCAAATAGACCATGCCAAGTGATTCGAGTGCCAAGTGAATAGTATATACCAAGTAGTCTATATGCCGAGTCAGAAATAGAATTATAGTATGTGTCAAGCATCAATAACTTCAAGTGCCAAGTAACACAAATTGGACATATTTGTTTGAGATTGCACAAACAACTATGTAAACCATTTTTCAAGCCGATATAAGGTTAGATTTTGATTCTTTGGAGATAAGGATGAATCTATTCACAGAATCCCTATGTATTTGCATGCAACCAATCAGAAAATAGTAAGGATTAAGCAAAAAAAGGAGGAATCTTAGCCATATATTCATACCTAACCCTAAGACACCAAAGTCTTTATAAGAAAGATGGAGCCCAACAATTATAATGAATCGAGTGAGAGAGAGAGAGAAGAGAGAGAGAGAGAGAGAGAGAGAGAGAGAGAGAGAGAGAGAGAGAGAGAGAGAGAGAGAGAGAGAGAGAGAGAGATCATGTTACATGAGGTTTCATGGGGTGAATTATCAAATTTTTTCACAGAGCATTCAAGGTGACTTAGTAGTGAGAGTGAACTGCAAAATAGAGTTGGTCAAAAGAATAGTCTTGACAATTGAGTGTCAACAAAATTAACCATTTTCACTATATATTTTGAGTACACAATGTATGTTGAGTGATTCAGAATTGTTCAGATGCCGAGTGATCCAAGAACATTCATGTGCCAAGCAATACAAGATATAACAGGTGCTGAGCAATATAGGATATAACAAGTGCCGAGCAAACTAGGATATAACAGGTGTTGAGCAAACCAAAAATGTAGTAGATGTCGAGCAATCCAAAAATAGTATGTGTCAAGCATCAAGAACACAATATGTACTGAGTAACTCAAGATCACATAAGAGTTTATGCCATCAAAAACTAAGATGTAAAATAATTTTTGCATGACTCATGAAAGGATAAGAAGATAAGATCAAATCCTTGCAATTACCTGTGAAATCAACATGCAACCAATCAGAAAATTGGAGAAAACATGCAACCAATAGGTGAAAATAAAGGATTTGAATGAGAATTTCAAGTTCATGAATGCATAGCAAACACTAAATCCACAATATCTTTATAAGGAGACCATGAAACCATATTGAAGTTGTTGAGATTACTAAGACAAGAGTTGAGAAAGTTATTGATGGAGTTATCAAATTGCAAAACAGAGCGATCAGCAAAGGTGTCAAGGGCTTAGTGAAATGGACTACAAATATACATCTAGTTGATCAAGAACAGAGTAGGGGATACATTCAGAGATCAAATCAAGCAGGGATTAGAATGAGAAGAGTAGATCTAGTACCTGAATCCAGCAATTTGACATCACATTCAATTAGGTCAAATGTTCTAATACTCTCTCACAATTGTATTAGAGGTTGAAATCCTATGTTGATAGGTTAGCTTAACAGCTAGGTAGGAGAACATTTGGAGAAGGTCATGAAAGTTCTATTAAATTAGGTGGGTTTAACAACCTAGTTTAAATCCTTTAATAGGGTGGCACTTCATGTAAGTGTTTGTAAATCCTCTAACTAGGTCACTATTGACATAGTGTAAAGCCTTTAATAGGGCGGACCTTTCATAGGGTAGACCATTAGAAGTGGTTGAATATTGATTGCTGCAGTGAGTTTTGTTGGTATCATTTCCACCCCAGTTTTACCTTCTTATTCATGGAGGGTTTTTGGGTTATCAATTTTTGTGTCATGTGTTATTGCATGTGATTGATTTTATGTTCTTTTATATGTTTAGATTGAAGAGAGAAAAGGAAATAATAGAAAGTTACAACAAACTCAATTAGGCCATTAAGTAGTTTGAGAAATTACTAAAATCACCAAGGGCTAGTAATGATACTTCAGGACTTGGCTACATTAGCACTGAACAAGGAGGATCATCCAAGATTTCAAAAGAAAGAAGCAACAAAGGTAAGAACACTAAACCTACTTTTCATTTCTATGGTAAAAAAGGGACATACCTCTAATGTGTGTAGAAGCAAGAATAGTGATCAGCATAATAAGCATACAAATGCAAACTTTTTTCACAAGTGCAAAAAGAAATGACATTCAACACAAGACTACAGAACCAAGACTATGAGGACACCAAGATTTGATGGTCACTACTACAACTACAAAAAGTATGGACATAAAACATTTGAATGCTGATCAAAGCCTATGTAGACACCTAATGAGCCTGCAAGAGGAATCAATCATGCACATCACTACAATTGGGATTACAATACTAGGTATAGTTGTCAGTATTGTCAAGAGTATGGAAACATTCCTGAAAATTGCATCAGGACACATTTCAAGGGAAGTTACAGTAGGTGTCTAAAAAAAACTACATGTTTTAGTTGTCTAAAGACTGGTCATATCAGAAAAAACTATCCTATGAAGTCAAAAGCACCAAAGACTAAAGTCAATAAAGGAAAAGAGAAGATTGATGTTGAACAAATAAGAGGACAAATGAGTGAGATATGGAAGAAGAAAGGTGAATGCAGCACATCAAATGGAAAGATCACTTCACCTAAGAGGTCAAGTGATCACACCTCATCCAATTAAGCACAAGAAAGATATGTGGGGCTGATTAATATAAGGATGTATCATACATCAGCCCAAGAAAACAAAGAAATATTGCAAACAAGAAATATGCATGAGAAAAGATGCCAAGTTAAAAGTTAAAAGATGATGCTGAGCTACCATTGGTTGCCGAGTAAAATTTCAGTACATGTCGAGTTGAATAGACTAGTGGATGTCAAGTAAGAGATGTTAGTGGCTGAAGAGCAATTGAAAAGTTCAGTTGATGACGAGTGAAATTAGATAGTAGATGCTAAGTAGATGAACTTTAGTGGAAGCTAAGTTGATTAAATCTTTGGAAATCGAGTGTACAGCTATAACCACAAATGCAATAAATGCTACATTTTTTAACCTAATAAAGGTGAAAATTGTTCATTCTCAAGCCATTCAATCAAAGAGAAAAGTTGAGCAGAGTGAATAGGTGATCACACAATGATTTAGCAGTGATTTGCAATGATTCCAATAATGATTCAACTCTAGTTCATCGATCAATAGGTATTTCACTCAAGTGTCAAGCTATGTAGAACTTGAAAGTTTATTTAATTTTAAACCCTAGTTTGGTAAACAATGGCATCTAGGTAAAAAACCACTAAGGGGAAGGAAAGTCATGAAATTCAACTTGTTAGTAATAAAGTCAAATAGCCAAAGTTTAGGTCCATCCCTAAAATTGCCTATAAAAATGACCCTATTGGTGCTTTTCTAGTCATTCTAGACAAAGTTGTAATGGTCCAAGATATTAGAAAATGCTATAACTGTAAGATTGGAGCCATATGTGACTTAGAAATTTTCATTGCCTTTGATAAGCTATGTGACAAAGGTATATTGAAGGACAAGTTTCAAATAGTTGAAAAGAAGGGTTTAACTAAAGCCCTAGTTTTCCCCATTGTGTTTAAGATTGAATGGATTCGTATAGTGTTGAGTCAAATTCATGATGGGTCATTCTAGTTAGAAACAAGGCCAGTGAAAGTTACAAAGAAAATTATTCATAGGGTTACTGGTTTCCCAACCCTAGTATGGCCCAAGACCTTGAGAAGTGATAAAAAGGAGGCCAAAGAGAAGAACATTGGTGCCAAATGGAATAACAGGGGGATGACCATTGATACCATTACTAATCCACTACTTGATTTCACTGTTAGAGTCATATCTCACAAATTCTATCAATCAAGTAGATTGAACAGCATGTCATGCATAGCAGTGGATGTAGCATACAAACTTGTAAAGAAGGACCAAACATATGATCTACCAAAGCACATGCTACAACAAATAAAATAAAATTTGGGAGCTATAAGAAATCAAAAGGAGCCCAATGCAAATTTGGATCACTATTGGTCAGCATATTTTTCTATGTTATGAAGGAATTTCCATCAGTTGGAAAGGTTAGATGGGATCCTAACAAGACAATCATCACACAAATTAATGACTTCATTGATCAAATGGGAGACAATTTTGATGCTCAAATGACAACTTAATTTAAGGGCTTCAAGAAGTCCATGAAAAAGAGGATGAGGATACTAATCTACTAGTTGAGTGGCATGTAAAGGACATTTTCTTTCTTGTGGATACTTATTACACTTACATACAAGAAGTCATACCTAGAGTGAGATGGCTTAGGCCACTAGGTTATCAACTTGATGTTGATCAGGCCTTAGCAGCAATATCAACACTACTTGTAGAAGAGAATAACAAGGCAACAAAACATTTTGGAACTTATGATGTTGTTAAATCTAGAGTGGTCACAGACCTTAAAATGGCCACTGCAGTGAAGAAGAAGGAAAAATTGATCAAGAAGATCAAGAAGAGATTTGGTGTTGAAGTAGTAAGCATAGTAGAGGAAGAGAAAGTAGATGAAGAAGAGGATGACAATGAAAATGAAGAGGATGAGCCTAAACAAGACCCTCTACAACTAACACAAGGCCTAGGTGAGCACAAGGAAGAAGGTGTAGATGAAGAAGAAGCCAAGGAAGCACCTATCAAAACCAAGGTCACTAAAAGAAAGGCTAAAGCTCAACTCGCTCCTCAACCTAAGGCAAAGAAAGTGACAAAACCTACAAAAAAGAAGCCTACTACCAGAGCCACAACCAAAGGCACTACTCAAAATGCTAAAGAAGAGGCAAACAAGAAGAAGAAAGCCACCCATAAGACCGATGAGGAGCCAAGGAAGAGAAGAAAATATGTACGTCAACCTAACTCAGATGAAGAAAATACAAAGTCAAATGATAATAGTTAGTTAATAGTGGTAAGTCATCCACCTAAGTCTTTAATCGATAAATTATGTCCAAAAATTAGGAATGGAGACTTAAAAGATTTGATGAATTTAGATTTCAATAAGCTCACAAAGGAAGAGTAAAATAAAATAGAGGAATCTGTATATAAATTGATGGCAGAGTATAAGCACACACTTCTAGAGATAGATGACTCAATGCCCAAAGAGTTGTATAAAATAGTAGAAGAAAAATGACATTTTTTCTCTCAAATGGAAAAGGAAATAAGGGAGTCTACATTAGCTAGATTGTTTCCTGACTTGGCTAAGGGTCAAATAACTAATGCAGTCAAGAGGAATAATAGTAGATTTACTCCAAAGCATAGGGCATTTAGTATTTTGCAAAATAAAATTGAAGTTGTTGTGAGGAAATCCACATAGTTGTGGAAAATAATTTATAAGAAAATTGATGGTGTTTTTGATGAGTAATACAAGGCAGAAGCAAGTGTCAGAGATAAAGGAAATAAAAAAAATAGAAGAAAAGAAGGTAGAAGAGAAGAAGGTTGAGGAATAGAAGAAAGTGGAAGAAGAAAAGAAAGATGAAATTGAGAATAAAGAGGAGAAAGAGGAAGAAAAGGGTACAGATGAGCAGCAAGAACAAAGTGTGCAAGACACACAACTGTCACCTCCTAGCCCTGCTAATGTTATTGTCACACCTACAGAGAGTATCAAAATAAAGGGTGTTATTGACTCTTCTTGTCAAAACATCAATCCATCGACTACAAAGGATCTCACAAAGATCCTTGACCAATCAACCCAAGAAGCTAGACTATGCACAAGTCCTATACTAGTCAGTGTTGATGAGTTGCAAAAGTCAATAGTAAAATCAAAGGAAGTCAAGGTGAAAGCACAAGAACCACCTTTGACCACTAAAACTACTAGACTCCTATTCCTTCCTCCACCATCTCCACCAAAAGTATTAACAGATTCACTTCAAGTGCCGACAGAAGCAACAAAGGAAGACAAAGAAAAATTAGTACAGTTAGCAGGTACACCCCGAGCCATTGATAGTGAAAAAGTGAGACAAACAAAAGAGAAGGAAGAGACAAGAGATGAGGAGGAATTTGTAATACAAACTTTGGTTCAACTACCCAAAACAGGTACTCCCACTCAAACTCTTTAGAAGTTGAGTTTTGACATGCTAGTATTGCAAGTTAGATACCAAGCTCGAGCTCAACAAGGGTAGCCATGACACTTCATTATGGAATTCCTGAGCTAGATGAAGAAATTAAAATACCCTACTATGAATCTAGCACCCTCACTAAGGAAAAGATTAATGAGATACAAAGTGCATTGAATAGAAGAAGGAGACAAGAGGTATTGAAAAAAGAATATAAATATAGGCAACCACTAAATGAGATAAAGGACATCTTTATGGATGCCTTTAGCTTGCACACACCTAATGATTCAAGGCCAATAGTAGAGAAACTTTCTAACATAGTTGACTAGGTGACAAATGAAAATCATGATATAAATGCCAAATTAATGGAATGGTCAGAGAGGAAGTTCCAAGGTAAAGTTAATGAGAAGATATTTGGCGATATAGCACTATCTCAAGTTGAGCTAGCTAACAAATTGGAAAGAGTAAATATTGTACTTGGGAATATATTCTCCCTGTACAACAAGTTGTGTGATTTTTCTAATTTCACACAACAGACTAGCTAGAGAATAATGAGCTTGGAAAGAAATCTAAAGATTTCTAGCATGCAATTCCCCACCAACCTAGCTCAAAATGAGAAGCATTCTTCTCAAATGCTTCACACTCAAAGAGAATTAGGTACATTATTAGCAAAGGAGGCCAATACAAAAGCTAAGTTGATGCAAATCCACTCCTCTATAACCCCTCACTTGGAGGTACTCCACAAGGAGAAAATGTATGTAGAAACAATTGTCAAGAAATATTCAAATCTTTCTACCTCATATGGACTTGTACATCTAGCAGCAGAGATTTCCATCTAGCATAAGTCATTGGACATTGCACTAGAAAATTGGGATGCAAATTTGAAGATAATCCTAGAGGTATATAGCACATTTTTGGCTAAACATGGTACTACTCTATAGAACTCTTTGACATTAGTGTAAAAAAGGGGGAGAAATATGTATAGGGGAAGAAATAAGGAGATATGTATATAGAAATATGGGAGAGTACCAAATTTTTGAAAATTTTGCTCATTTTTTATTACATTCTTTCATTCATTTTGAGAATAGAGTGGAAAGTTTGTAAATAGCCAAAAAGGGGGAGTCAAGTAATAAGGAGAAAGGGGGAGATAAAAAATTTTGAACTTCACGCATATCAGATACAGCATATAGGCTCAGAATGCAGAAATAGGACAAAGGACAAAGAGGATCAGACACTTAAGCACAAAATTTTAGTTTCAAGATTGGACAAGGAATAATCAACTCAGGGGAAGTCATAAGGTATATTGTTACTCACAATATTTTTGAAATTTTGAATGAATACCAAGAAAATAAAGAACTTACTCAATGAGGTTAAGTTCATAAATGCTTAGTTAAGTTTTTTTGACACTCATGTCAAAGGGGGAGATTGTTGATCAAAAGAATAGTCTTGACAATTGAGTGTCAACACACTTAACCATTTTCACTATATATGTTGAGTACACAATGTATGTTGAGTGATCCAGAAATTTTTAGATGCTAAGTGATCCAAGAACATTCATGTGCTGAGCAATACAAGATATAATAGGTGCCAAGCAATACAGGATATAACAAGTGCTGAACAAACTAGGATATAACAAGTGTTAAGAAAACCAGAAATGTAGTAGACATTGAGCAATTTAGCATCAGGAACACAATATGTGCCAAGTAACTCAAGATCAGCATAAGAGTTTGTGCCATCATAGACTAAGATGTAAAACAATTTTTGCATGACTTATGAAAGGATAAGAAGATAAGATTGAATCCTTGCAATTACCTATGAAATCAACATGCAACTAATCAGAAAATTGAAGACAACATGCAACCAATAGGTGAAAACAAAGGATTTGAGCGAGAATTTTAGGTTTGTGAATGTATAGAAAACCCTAAGTCCATAATATCTTTATAAGGAGACCATGACACCATATTGAAGTTGCTGAGGAAGTTGTTAAGATTTCTAAGACAAGAGTCGAGAAGGTTATTGATGGAGTTATCAAATTGCAAAATAGAGCAATTAGCAAAGGTGTCAAGGACTTAGTGAAATGGATTGCAAATATACATCTAGTTGATCAAGAACAGAGCAAGGGATAGATTCAGAGATCAGATCAAGTAGGGATCAGAATGAGAAGAACAGATCTAGTACTTGAATCCAGCAATTTGAGATTGCACTCAATCAGGTCAAATGTTCTAATACTCTCTCACAATTGTATTAGAGGTTGAAATCATATGTTGATAGGTTAGCTTAAAAGCTAGGTAGGAGAACCTTTGGAGAAGGTCATGAAATTCCTATTAAATTAGGTGGGTTTAACAAGCTATTGTAAATCCTTTAACAGGGTGGAACTTCATGTAAGTGTTTGTAAATCCTCTAACCAGGTCACTATTGACATAGTGTAAATCCTTTAATAGGGCAAGCCTTTCATAGGGCAGACCATTAGAAGTGGTTGAACATTGATTATTGTAGTGATTTTTGTGGGTATCATCCCCACCCCAGTTTTACCTTCTTATACATGGAGGGTTTCTGGGTTATCAATTCTGGTGTTATGTGTTATTGCATGCGATTGATTTTATGTTCTTTTATATGTTTACATGCATGCAATTTGTTTTTTCAGTTATATGTTTAAAGGATTAAAAAAAAGAGAGGTCAAAGGTGTGGTACTTCTGATTCACCACCCACCCCCCCCCCCCCCCCCCCCCCCCCCCCCCTTAGAAGTACTCTTCCCATTTTAATATTCCAACAATCAGTTGGAGGAGAACAAAGAATAGAAGGATACAACAATTGTTATATCAGATCAAATAGGATCAAGAAGGATATTGTGTGGATTTGATCTTTAATCAGACAACCAAAGCCAATCACAAGATCTATGTTAAAACATCCTAATAGGTGATTTTAGTTAATTCTCCTAGGTGGAGTAGTCCTAACAGGCTATAGTAAATCCTTTAACAAGGTGACATTCCAAGTGGATGTTCTAAAGTCCTTTAACTAGGCATACTTCTAATAGGGTGTTGAAATCCTCTAACAAGGTGGGACTTAATGGTCTTTGTAAGCCTTTAAAAAAGAAAGCCTCTTATGGTGCAAATCATGTTTCATGGTCAAACCATTGTAACCTTAATTGGCTACAATTTATTGCTATAGTAATGAAGATTTGTCAGTGTCATCCCCACCCCAATTTTATATTCTCATTTAGATGGATTCCAGGTAATCATATCTGGTGTTAAGTGTGTGTGTTTGATTACGTGCTTACATGATTTAGATGTATGTGCTTTACATGTTATTTTTAGTTCATATATTACACGCATCTAATGAATGGTGAAAGTTTTAATAGTTGAAGTTTGAACTTATAATTCACACCCCCCCACCCCCAAGAAGTAGATGTTTCCCATTTGTAATTCCAACAATTGGTATCAGAGCTAAGTTCTTAGAAGAAGAAGCTTTGCAACTTAGAGGAATGATCTTGAAATGGAAGTCTACAAATTGGGAAAGACCATTGAGAACTAGGAGATTGAGATACATCCCATACCACATCAACTAAATGAAGCTAGAGATGCTTTGAAGAGTTCCCTAAAAAGACATAAAGAGATTCCCATAGCAAAAAATGATACACAATACAAAGAGATTGACACCACAAAGCTATTTTCATATGGTAACTCTAGTGAATTTGATGGAGGAATTACAAATATAATGGAGAAGAATAGAGCACAAGATGAAGAAATTAGAAATATCAAGTTAGAGAAAGAATCACAAGCTATACTACTATGTGAGGTGACTGAACAAAAGAAGAAAGATATAGAAGACAAGGCCATGATTGAAGAAGAAAAAAGAATGCTGGTAAACAGATTGGAAGAGAAGTCAATATAGCTATCTAGGATCTCAAACATGCAATTGGATACCTCTAGCCAAATGATGAATGCTCATCATGAGTTGAATGTCAAGGACATTGAGATAACTAAATTGAAGTTGCAGAATGAACAATTGTAGAATGACTTGAAAAGAGAAAAGGAATTTGTTGAAAGTTTCAACAAGCCAAATGAAGTGATCAAGTACTTTGAGCAATTACTAAAATCCCCTACATTGAAGAAGGAGAATCATCCAAAGCTACTGAGGAAAGGAACAAAAGAGGTAAGAATTCCAAACCCACTTGTCACTTTTATGGAAAGAAAGGACATACCGCTAATGTATGCAGGAGAAAGAATACAAATTAGAATGCTAAGCCTAAGAACATGGTCCAATATAATAAGTGAAATAAAAAAGGTCATCAAGCACATGAATATAGAACTAGAACCATACATACACCAAAATTTGAAGGATATTGCTATAACTATTAGGAGTATGGACATAGAGCCTTGGAATGCAAATACAAGTCCACATGATCATCAAGCAACCCAACAAAGGTAAGAAGCTATGGAAATTATTATAATTGGCATTACAATACAAGATATAGTTGTCACTATTACCAAGAATATGGACATGTACCTAAAAACTACATCAAGACTCACTTCAGTGGTAATTACAAGAGGTGGTTGAGTCATACTACATATTTCAACTATTTGAAGATTGGTCACATCAATAAACATTGTCCAACTAGGTCCAAGGCACCAAGTTGTGAATTTGATAAAGGCAAAGGCAAGGCAGATGTTGAACACATCAAGAATGAAATGAATAAGACATGGAAGAAGAAATATGGTTGCAGTACATCAAATGGAGAAGGGATCACTTCACCCAATGGGTCAAGTGGTCACACCTCATCAAACTAGGCAACAAGACGTACGTGGGACTTATATTCAAAGTTCAAATCTTTTAGTTTTCATGTTATGGGCGACCATGAAAAGTTTTCAATAGATGTCAAGTAAAATGCTATTTAGTGTCAAGCTACAAGGCTAAATCAGCTATCACCGAGCCTATAGTAGTTGTCAAGTGATGGTCATGTCAATAGATGCTAAGTAGAACAAAAATCATGTTGATGCCAAGTTTATAGTTGTACAAGCACTAAGCATTAATTACAAGGTTTTTAAAGGGTATATCATTGATTTTCACTCATTTTTTTTCATAAAAAATTAAAACAAGAGCAAGTAGAGTGGAAAGGTGATTCAGAAGTTTTTTTTGAAGTGTTTGCACAGATTTCAGCGATGATTTCACTCTAGTTCTTTAAATTTTTAAGGTATTCTTCATAAGCCAAGCTACATAGTTTGAAATTTATGTAAAACCTAGTTTTATGGATTGGCTTCCAGTTCAAAGAATTTAAAAGAGAAAGAAGTTTTAGATGTTGAATTAGTTAGTACTGAGGTAAAGCAACCAATTTTCAAAGAAATTCTAGATGTTTCTTATAAACAAGACTTGTTAGGTGCACTTTCCATGATTCCCCTAAAAGTCATAATTGTCCAAGATGTTAGAAAATGCTACAACTACAAGATAGCAAGAATAGGTGACATGGAAATAAGGAAAACCTATGATAAATTGTGTAAAAATAACATTCTAAAAGAATAATTTAATATTGTTGAAAGTAAGGGTTTGACCCATGCCCTAGACTTTCCCATAGTGTTCAAAATAGATGGGATCAAGATAGCATTGAGCAAAATACATGATGGATGCTTATGGCAGGAAGATGGTCCCATCAAAATTTCAAAATAGGGTAACTAGATATCCAACCCTAGATTAGTCAAAGACTTTGCAAAGTGATTCAAAGGAGGTTATAAAGAAAAACATAGGAGCTGAATGGAACAAATGTGGAATGAAAATTGATACCATCATAGACCCTCTATTGAACTTTTCCATAAGGGTAATTTCTCATAAATTTTATCAATCCAGAAAGTTAAAAAATTTACCCTCCATTGTAGTTGATGTGGGCTATAAAATTGTAAAGAAGGATCATACCTATGATCTTGCAAAGCTCCAATTACAATAGTTGATGGAAAATCTTGGAGCAATCAGAAAAACTAAGGGTGCATAGTGTAAGTTTGGATCAATACTTGTTTGTATATTTCTCTATGTTTAGAGCACATTTCCATCCTTTGGTATAGTTGGTTGGAAAACAAACAGATTAGTTGTAATTCAAATCAATGAATACATTGAGAAAATGGGAGATAACTTTGAAACTATCATGACCATCTATTTTGAAGACTTCAAGAAATCTATGAAACAAAGGATGAGAATACCAGTTTCTTTGGTTAAACAATACTACAATGATATATGTTTTAATATAAAAATATTAAATTTGATTCAACATGAAGAAATCCTTGAGGAATGAAATCTATGTTGGAATTGCATATGTGTAATTGATGTGTATCTATGTATTGCTTCTACATTGTTATCTTGATGTTGTTTAAATTTTTTTTTAAATAGTTCAAAAAAAACTTTGTTAAATGTTAGGTTATTTTCTCTTGGGTTCCTAGGTAGGGCATCACAAATGCATACCTACTTAAGAGGAAATATGAGTGTTAATAGTGCCAAGAAATTCACATAAGGGTTTCCTCCCATTTGTGGTTATTGTGCTAGTAGTATTTTTTGGTTACTGCCCAAGAATGACATGGAAAAATAGTTGGTTATGGGTTGCAATAGATTTTCTGGTAGTGGTGATGGTGAAGGTTTTTGTTGTGCTTTAAAGATTGGCACGAATGGGTTGTTGGTTGGTAGGGTCGTGACATGCCATTGTGATTGTGTTAATGCCAATGGGCTGATT